>ONZH01027458.1:0-39049 GCA_900303285.1 Rhinella marina | reverse complement strand
TTCACTGGACTGTAGTTTATATAATTGAGTGAAAAAATTATTCTCCTAGACGTGCCGGCAAGTGTATCGCACACCTCACAATTGTTCACTGGACTGTAAGTTTATATAATTGAGTGAAGACAATTATTCTCTAGACTGCGGCAAGTGTATCGCACACCTCACATTGTTCACTGGACTGTAGTTTACATAATTGAGTGAAAAAAATTATTCTTTAGACTGCCGCAAGTGTATCGCACACCTCACAATTGTTGACTGGACTGTAGTTTATATAATTGAGTGAAAAAAATATTCTCTAGACTGCGGCAAGTGTATCGCACACCTCACAATTGTTCACTGGACTGTAGTTTATATAATTGAGTGAAAAAAATTATTCTCTAGACTGTGGGCAAAGTGTATCGCACACCTCAAAAATTGTTCACTGGACTGTAGTTTATATAATTGAGTGAAAAAATTATTCTCTAGACTGCGGCAAGTGTATCGCACACCTCACAATTGTTCACTGGACTGTAGTTTATATAATTGAGTGAAAAAAATTATTCTCTAGACTGCGGAAAGTGTATCGCACACCTCACAATTGTTCACTGGACTGTAGTTTATATAATTGAGTGAAAAAAAATTTTCTCTAGACTGCGGCAAGTGTATCGCACACCTCACAATTGTTCACTGGACTGTAGTTTATATAATTGAGTGAAAAAGATTATTCTCTAGACTGCGACAAGTGTATCGCACACCTCAAAATTGTTCACTGGACTGTAGTTTATATAATTGAGTGAAAAAAAGTATTCTCTAGACTGCAGCAAGTGTATCGCACACCTCACAATTGTTCACTGGACTGTAGTTTATATAATTGAGTGAAGAAAATTATTCTCTAGACTGCAGCAAGTGTATCGCACACCTCACAATTGTTCACTGGACTGTAGTTTATATAATTGAGTGAAGAAAATTATTCTCTAGACTGCGGCAAGTGTATCACACACCTCACAATTGTTCACTGGACTGTAGTTTATATAATTGAGTGAAGAAAATTATTCTCTAGACTGCGGCAAGTGTATTGCACACCTCACAATTGTTCACTGGACTGTAGTTTATATAATTGAGTGAAAAAAATTATTCTCTAGACTGTGGCTAGTGTATCGCACACCTCACAATTGTTCACTGGACTGTAGTTTATATAATTGAGTGAAAAAAATTATTCTCTAGACTGCGGCAAGTGTATCGCACACCTCACAATTGTTCACTGGACTGTAGTTTATATAATTGAGTGAAAAAAATTATTCTCTAGACTGCGGCTAGTGTAGTGCACACCTCACAATTGTTCACTGGACTGTAGTTTATATAATTGAGTGAAAAAAATTATTCTCTAGACTGCGGCAAGTGTATCGCACACCTCACAATTGTTCACTGGACTGTAGTTTATGTAATTGAGTGAAAAAAACTTATTTTATAGACTGACGCTGCTGTACAGCACACCTCACAATTGTTCACTGGACTGTAGTTTTTATAACTGAGTGACAAAATGTATTCCCTAGACTGCACTACAGATCCAAGCAAGCCAAGGTACAGCAGCAGCAAAAATGAGTACTGAGAGGACTTTGGGCAGTTTCATTGGGGTCTGTGTGGACCATGTGCTGTCCCCTTTCTGCCACCAGTGCACAGTGTGCAGCCAAGATGGCGGTAGCTGCACTACAAGTCCCAGCCAGCAGCCAAGAGGAGGACAAAAAAAATGTCGTTGTAGCCCTTAGAAGGAACGTTGGGTTCTTTGTGGATGATTCCTGCCTAACCAGATTCTAATTTCACGCCCTAACAGTGTGCAGCCAAGATGGCGGTAGCTGCACTACAAGTCCCAGCCAGGAGGAGACCAAAAAAAAACAAAAACGTGCTTGTAGCCCTTAGAAGGGCTGTTGGGTTCTTTGTGGGTGATTCCTGCCTAACCAACAACTAAATTCAGGCCCTAACACTCTCCCTGACAGACAGCAGCTCTATCCCTAATCTCATGCAGACGGCGTATAACGCGAGCAGCGCGGGACCAGATTCTTATATTCCCAGGTCATCTGATCTGGCCAGCCAATCCCTGCTATCGACTTGTAGGGGCCCCACGTGATGCTAGGAGGTACCAAAGACTCTCCTGCATGTTGATTGGCTGAACAAAGGTGGCTAACAATCAGGAAGAGGAAGTTGCCATTTCCTTGAGGATCGCGATATGCTCGTCCGAGTAGCGAGCATATGCGAATACCCTAATCCTCGAACGAGCACCAAGCTCGGACGAGCATGTTCGCTCATCTCTAATCACATATGTATGTACTACTTATTATATTTAATAAAATCATATTATAAACCTTCCTTTGAAGTGTAGCTGTAGTTTCAGTTAAGAGTCTCTCTTTAAAGAGTATTCAATCCTGAAGTCTTGCTCTTATCAACCAGTCTTTCAGACCTTCTCTTGACCGCCAACGTTCCTTTTAACTGCCATTTCTTAATTACATTTCAAACTGAGGAAATTTCAACCTGAAAATGCTTTGCTATCTTCTTATAGCTGCCACGCTCTGGTGTGGAGAGTATAGCCACACCAAGCGTAAGAGGGAAGGGAAAAGGACCAAACAAGGGAAATGGTCACCTCCTGCAGGTAACCTTTAAACTAGGTCCTGACTGACTACCAGTATGAACAGGCCTTAGTGGTAGGAGAGTTCATACACAGGAACCTAATAGCGCCTGACCCTAGAGAACCCTGCTACTAGTGACAGGGGAAGGAGTCAACACGTTCCTCCAAAAGGACGGACTAACAGGAGACTCCAGAAGGCAAAACCACAACAGGGAAAAGTAGGATAAACACAATAGGGAAAATGACACTTATCTTAATGCAGATATTGCAGCAACCGGATCTCAGCCGAGAACCACACTACACACAACAATGTCAGCAGAAAGTATAAACCGCAAGGGATACTGGGAGAGGAAGGGATAAATAGGGGAAAGACAATCACCACACCCGCAACAGCTGAGGGGAAGGGGTGTGGTAAACAGCAACCAAACCAAGAGGAAAACATGTCAAATTATGTCACTTTTGAAAGTCTAACTGATCGCCTGCAACCTGATGCAGGCACATTCGTGACATTACCCCCCTTTTACAGGTGACCTCCGGGCACCCAGGCCCAACTTTATCAGGATGAGACCTGTGAAAGGCTTTCACCAAACGACTGGCATTCACGTCAGATGCCGGTACCCATGTCCTCTCCTCATGTCCATAACCCTTCCAGTGAACAAGATATTGAAGAGTCCCACGGAGAACTTGAGAATCAATGATCTTGACAATCTGGAATTCCAAATTACCATCCACCAAGACAGGCGCTGGTGGCAAGGGAGATGGCTCCAGAGGTTCAACATATCTCTTCAACAAAGATCAGTGAAACACATTATGGATTTTCAGAGCCTGAGGAAGTTCAAGATGAAATGCTACAGGATTAATAATGGCCGTGATCTTATATGGGCCAATAAATTTTGGACCCAACTTCCAAGAAGGAACTTTCAACTTAATGTTTCTAGTTGACAGCCACACAGAATCACCCACACTTAGGTCCGGACCATTCATACGTTTGCTGTCAGCCACACGTTTGTACTTGTTACCCATATTTATCAAGTTATTTAGAATTTTACACCATATAGATGACAATGATGATGAAAAACATTCTTCCTCAGGAATACCAGAAGTATCAGAACCAGAAAATGTGCCAAACTGCGGGTGAAAGTCATATGCACCAAAAAATGGTGACTTACCAGTGGAGTCCTGTCTGCGATTATTTATGGCAAACTCTGCCAGAGACAAAAACAAGGACCACTGCCGGTCCTGGCATAAAAAGGAGGTGATCCAGCAGGTGATCCCAGGATTGCGCCATCATTTCGACACCTTGAGGACCCCGGGCCAGATCCAGCGTAAATGGTCAGATTTGAAATCGCCCTCAGAGGCAGTATGTATATTTGAGGTAGAACAAGTAAGGTGCAGTTGTATAAGGTTGTATAGTACAACCATGCACCATACTATAAAGTGAATATGAGGACACATTGCGGTACCTGTAAAGAAATACACACAATGGGCAACATACTTGAAAACGTTGCTGAAAGGTAAAAACATTAGTGAAAACAATCCATTGCAACAAATATAGTACAAATACATTATAGGTGTAATGTAAACATTTTAAATATCACCTACCTAGTATGCTCACAGACACGTTTAAGTCTCTTTTCTTCTGACGCTTGTCATACAACTGGAACAGAGTCCCAAACTCAGTTGCAATTTGTAATCCACATAGGTAAAATTGTAATCCAAATGGGTAAAAAAAATAGCAGCAAAGGTTGCTTAAAAAACCCTCTTTCAAGGGGCTCCCCAATAACCTGAAAAGGGGGAAAAAAGGGATGAGGCGCACGTCTGCGCAACTTGGTTAAAACTTTTTTTTTTGATGGGGGGAGTCCTGACAATCCATGTCCATCTGGGTGAGGACAAACACAGGGCGACACAGGACAAAAATAAAAACACACGCCAACTAGTGCTCACCCTTCAAGTTAAGTCCACGTTGTGGCTTCCATAAAAGCTGCAGGATCCTTAGGCCAGCAGGTCCTCTTCACTGCTGCTGGAGCTAAAAGACATGAGAGGGCGCTCCTGCCTCATGAAAGCGACACTGGCTGCGGCAGCAGACCCCCACCAAACTCTAAGGGATGGCCTTGGTAGTGACCGGGCGGTCACACTGGCAAGGGCCGTGGCAACTTGGGCCTTGCCCATTACCTTGTAGTGGCCAGATCCTCCTGCCGGCATACAAGGTGACATAATCTCCGGCTGTAAGGGCTCTGGTAATGGTCTTCCGCGAGCGGCGGACTGTGCGGCCTGCACCTGACATGGCAGTCGGTATTGTACCACCGATGGCTGGTATGCAAAACTGCTGGTGGTCATCTGTCCCACATGAAGGATCAGCGGCGGTGGCAAATCTGGTATCAGGGGTTCCAGCTGAGCTTGTGATTTCTCCTCAGATTGCAGAGTCCCATCATTGGTCTCATGGGAACACCGAGCCTCTTCTGCGGCCTGGGCCTCCTCACTCCAGTCTTCTGGGGGCACTATAGGAGTAGCTGGTCGCTTAAGGAGTTTCACCCCAGAAGCAAAGGGGCCTTGGAGGCTCTTCATGGGGGTATACTCCGCGTAATCCCCTGCATGGAGATTGTGGCGGACGGGCGGAAGATACGGCCGCTTTACAGAACGGCGGTTTATGTATAATTCTTCCGCCGTCTCCTCATCGCCGATAAAACCTACTCCCCGTTCCACACTGAACCAAGCAACGGTACCTCTTCGGGTGACAACCTCGGGGACCATTGAATTTTGCCGAAGGGAGTAGTCCTTCCGCGTCGGAGGGGGAACTCCTGCCGCCTCTGCTGTGTCAGCCAGCGGAGTGAACACCTCAGCGGGCACCTCAACCGACTTCTTAGGCTGCCGGACATATTGAGAGACGTAGATCTCCTCCGGTTCCTTCTCCTCATAAGGGTCGGTGCCCCACACCATGCCTCCCCAGTCAGGGCCTCGCTGTGTCGCCATCTTAATTGCCTGAGTTGCCTCGTCTTCCTCGCGCACTGGAGAAGGGGGCGGAGCTACCGGGGAGTAGTCTGCATCGCTAATGAATTGAATTCGTACGCAACAGCGTATAGAGTAACTTATACGTAGTGATAGCGTATAATTTATAGGACAAGCTACGTAGCAAATGCGTACAAAACCCAGAAGAATCGATTCGCTCATCTCTAATTAGAACCCAGGAATTTTACACACATCTAGGTGGTTTAACTGCCCAAGCAACAGGAGAGGAACAGGAGGAGCATGAGGAGCCTGATGGCGATGATGAAGCAGACACAGATGATCCCATCAGACCGTGGCGGTATGCAGTGGAGATGGAGGCAGGGAGACTCTCCAAGTCCATTGCTCAAATGGCCAGATGCATGCTGTCATGTTTGTGATGTGACAGCCGCATTGTCAGTATTTGGCAGAGGGATGACTACTGGCTATCTACATTGTAAGACCCTTGCTACCGGTCAAAAATGGGGGCTTTTTTTAGAACTTCTTTGAGGGATGCAAAAACTACTGGACTACTAGGCATGCAAAGTTGAATTGTGGCTGTAACAAAGTTGAGTTTGTCATGGGCATTCTTTCTTGCCCAGCCAGTAGTGTGGCATCAGAGCAGATGTTCATTGCAGCAAGGGGCATAGTTACCCTTAAGAGAACTCGCCTTCATAAAGATGAATCAGGCGTGAATAAACCAGGATTTCCAGATGCCGATGCCTGATGCAAAAGAATAGATCATTCTGCCATTAATAATCATACTGTAGTGTGCTTCCACACCGGAATATTGTGCAAAATGGGCCATTACTTCTGGCCAACTGCTGCTGTTACCATTCTGATGCTGCCATCCACTTGATGCCACCCTCCTGCTGCCTCTACTGCCATTTCTACAAAGGGGATTGACCTACTGATATGTAATATTACATTTTTAAAAGGATATGCATGCTACTTGGTCTTGCTATGACACTGCTGTTTTTGGGTACTGCTACTATTGTGATATACCACCATCTTGTGCTGTATGCCACTGCAGTTACTCCCCCTCCCAACTATGTCACAAGCGACTATTGTCACTGTCACTGCTTCTGCCCGTTCTGTCATGGGACCACTATTGTGTCTGTTACTGCCACTGCAGTTGTGCCTATCCCCATTGTTATGGGGCCATTATTGTTCCTGTTACTGCCACTGCTGTTGGCCTGCATCCCCACTCTGTTATGGGTTGACTAATGTCCCTGTTACTGCCACTATTGTTGGCCCCCATCCCCACTCATTTTTGCGTGACAATCTGTAGTTTTTATTGGTACCATTTTGGAGTGTGTGTAACTTTTTGATCACATTTTATTACATATTTTGGGTAAGAGAAGCGATGAAAAAATGACAAATCAGCCATGTTGACCCTTTTTTCCCTTATGCTATTGGCCGAATTGGAAAAATATTTTTATATATATTATTATGTGCGTTTTTGGACGCAGTGGTGCCCATGATGTTTATATTTTTTGTTAGTATTTTTTTTTCTACGGAAAGGGAAGTGATTTAAATTTTTATATTTTTTAATTTTTTATGTTTTTTCTTTACTTTTTTATGGTATTGTAGTTCAGGTTTGAGGCTACAAAACTCTTTTTTTTTTTTTTTAATTCTGAACCATCATGATTGTTATAGATCCATGATGAGAGGAGAATTGCTCATTTCTTGTGTTGGCCTGCCACCTGCTAGCTCAGTTTTTTAAATCAATTACTATCCGGACAATGAGGAAGCCAGTAAGAAGTCCAGAAGCTTACGCTTCCACATTTTTCAGCTTTTAGATGCTGTGATCACACTTGATCCCGACATCTAAAGGCTTTAATTACTGAGATCTGATTGCCGGTCGCAGTCATTAGCCACAGGTGTCTGCTGTTTGAAACAATGGAGACTCGCCGGTCATGGCGCCTGCTACATTCATGAGCGACATGTTTGTCCATCACTCCAGCACCGTACATGTACAGTGCTGGTAGCGAATGGTTTAAAAAAAATTACTTCAGGAGTAAAATAAATGGCAAAAATTTATGCAAATTGAGCATAAGGTCTCTTTCACACAGTCAGTATTTTGCATCAGTATTTGTAACTTGAAACGAAGTTTGGCAAATCAACTGAATCGAATTTTTCAAAAGTTCGTTCATCTATTTGTCATATAGTATGTTACTTCAGAGGAGTTGACTTCATCCTGTTTTTTATTCAGAACTTTCATCCATTATTTCAGGTGCCTAGTTGAAAAGACAGCCGTAGACCTCGTTCACATTTCCGTGTCAGTATTACGTATGTGAAAAAAAGTCCTTATTTAATCTGTGCAAATGTACATGAAGGATTTGTGGATGGCCTGTGTGTCATCTGTAATCCAAGGATATTCCTCAGCTGAAACTAACTTCAAGGGCGTTTTCTGTCTTCTGTGAAAAATTCACGCATCACGGATGCCATCCATGTTGTGTCCGTGATTTTCATGGACCTATAAACATTAATTGGCATTTTTTGTCTGCATCAAGGACCAAAGAAGTGCATGTTTCTGCGATTTGTGAAGATTCCAATGTGTGAGGAGATGCATTTAAATCAATGGATATGTGTGCTGTCTGAGGAAAATGTGGACAGCACGGAAGTGTGGTTGAGGCACATATGGCCACAAAAATGCAAGTAGCCTTAAATAAAGCATGTGCTTTATCTGAGATTTTTAGTACTAAAAAAGCTAAAGGAAATCCATGTGTGTAGGGACCCTTAGGCAAATTCTCTACATTCAATATTAAAGCAGAATGATACACCATAAGGGCTCATGCACATAACCATTCTTAGCGGATCAGATGCAACCCCATTCATTTCAACAGGACCGCAAAAAATTGACAAAGCATACCATGTGGTGTCTGCATCCGCACATCTGTTCTGCGGCCCTGCAAAAACAATAGAACATGCCCTAAGGAACGGACATTTCTACAGAAGTTAAAAAATAAATGGTAGCATGAACTCGGCCAGGATCCGTGTTTTGTGGATCTGCAAAATGGGGACCACAAAACACTTCTAGTCCTGTGCATGACCCCTCATGGACTGGTAACCACAAGATAGAAAACTTTGAAAGCAGTTTAGCGCTTATTATGAGATGCTTATATTATATGGCTAATTGCTTTGAAAATTGATAGGTTTGTGTGCATCACACAAATATCATACTTAGCCGCTCCTTCATAAACAAATCTGATGTGTCTGTGGTGGTTTATTACTGCTAAGCCATCTTTCATACAAACAATGCGGATTGTGTCAGGATCTGTTCAAGAAAAAAATGATGGTTCAGTGTTTCAGTTTTTTTCCGTGCGGGTGCAATCAGTTTTTGATAAGCTTTTCATGCGGGTGAAAATAAACTGAAGAATTACAAACAGTAATGTATCCCAAACAAATGATGGGTCAAGAATTAATCACATTCAGGAAGAATATAGAAATGGAAATTAGGAAAATGAAAAGTTCACAACACAACTATAATAATCTGACTAGAAGGGAGATGGAAGCATTAAAACAATTGGAAAAGATGGAAGAGATCACAATACGTCCTGCGGATAAAGGAGGAGCAGTAGTGGTTCAGGACACCATATCCTATTTGGAAGAATGTAGGAAACAATTAGAAGATATAACAACATATAAAAAATTACTAAATGACCCAACAAAAGATTACCAACAAAAATTAATAGAATTATGTAAAAAGGGTTTGAATAGGGGTATTATATATGAACAAGAATATAATTATTTAGTTAATACAGAATGTAGATTGCCCCTTTTCTATACAATCCCAAAAATCCATAAAAATCCCACCAAACCCCCAGGACGCCCGATAATATCAGGGATAGCATCAGTAACATCTAATTTATCACATTATGTAGACCAGTTACTGCAACCTGTAGTGAAAACCACCTTTTCATATATCAGAGATTCAACACAAGTTATTAGTATGGTGGAAAATCTCCAATACAACCCAGGATGGATTCTGGGTACCTTAGATGTAACTTCCCTTTATACAGTGATCAATCATGATCAGGGTATAGAAGCAGTTAAGGAGATGTTACAACTTGGGAATTTGATGGGAGAACAAATTGAGTTTATTTTAGAAGCAATTAACTTCATACTTACTCACAATTATTTTTACTTTGATAAAGATTATTATTTACAGATTACTGGCACCGCCATGGGTACCAGATTTGCCCCCAGCTACGCCAATTTGTTCATGTCCAAATGGGAGTTGGACAATGTGCAGGCGTGGCTGGGAAGCGGTCTGGTATCCTGGCGGCGCTTTATTGATGACATTTTTTTCATTTGGGATAAAGGAGAAGATGAATTAGAAACATTTATTCAAATGGTCAACAAAAATGATAAAGGTTTAAGGTTTACCCCAAAGATAAGTAGGTCAAAAGTGGAGTTTTTGGATCTGTTAATATATGTTACAGATAACCAATTGATGTCTAAAACCTACCAAAAGGAGGTGGCAAGAAATAGTTATATACTTTTTACGAGTTGCCACCTCCCAAGATGGTTGACACATATTCCGATAAATCAGTTCCGACGAATTAAAAGGAACTGTACCCTTGATTCAGAATTTCAGAAAGAGGCAACTAGAATGAAGGAGGAATTTATGAGTAAAAAGTACCCCCAAGGAGTTATAGAGAAATCCTTTGAGTCAGTGAAAAACATGGATAGAAAAAACTTCTTTGTGCCAAAAGAACAAAATGTAGGGAAGAGTAAGGAGAAACAAGAAGTAATAAGGTTGATACTTCCATTTAATGCCCAGTATAGGAAGGTAGAAAAAATCATCAAAAAGTACTGGTATCTGTTATTAAATGATAAACTGATAGGTGATATAATTCCAAAAAATCCAGCCATCACATATACAAGATCGACACCAATTGGTTTAAAGGTAGCCAATACAGTTAAACAACCCAATAAAAACAAAAATAAAAGTGGAAACAAAGAGGCAAAAATGGGTTGGATAAATTTAAAAGGATTTTATAAATGTGGAAAATGTAGTAATTGTAAAATTACATCAACTCAAAGAAAAATTACTACAATGAATTCTACAGTAAATGACTTCAAATGGGATATTCGAGAATTTCTTACCTGTAATACAATAGGAGTGATATATATAATCCAATGCCCTTGTGGCAAACAGTATGTGGGAAGGACTAAAAGAAGTTTAAAAGAAAGAATTGCTGAACATATAAATAATATACGTAAAGGGTATGAGAAACACTCACTATCGAAACATTACAGTGAACATCATAATAAAGATCCGAAAGGTATAATATTTACAGCTATAGAAAAAAATAAAAAAAATAAAACCACATTGGAGAGGGGGTAACTTTATCACACAAATGTCACGTGCAGAATCTAGAAGGATTTATGAGTTTGGTACACTAATCCCACAGGGATTGAATGCAGATTTAGAAATCTTCGGTTTTTTGTGAAGTATGGGAGGATGGCTGGTGATGATGGGACATCGGGGGAGCTTAATATGTACGGCTACCTGATCTCCCCTCCTGACCAGCCCTCCCCCCCTATACAACGATACAACCCTTTTCTCATATTTTGATAACATGTATACCATTTGGGAATACCACCGATTTCTTGAAATTTTCTTGAAAATTTCTAGTATACTCACTTGTTTTGAAAATCATGCAGAAAATAATTAGTAAAACTGTAAATTAAAGTATTATAGCATATACATTCATTAAAGTAAGTAGAAGGAAGGGAAAAACGCATTTAAATGAAAAAAACGCAAGATGGCGATATAAATCGCAATATAAACGCATTTGGTCAAAATATATTGTTTTTTAATATTGTTTTTTAATATAGCTTTCTCTGGTAATCTGTATGTACAATATATGAATTATGATGCAATATTATGAAAAGGCAAGCTATTTCTGAAGCTTTTAAAGTTTGTCCCCTATAAGTTTGGAATCCAGGATTCCATGGTTTGGATACTGGAGCAGTATATAAACTGTGGAAAATTAGGGCAATATTGACTACTGAGGAAGGTGCAGGTAGCACCGAAACGCGTCTAGTTGTATTGCCCAAACAACTTGCTAAGTTATACCTACAGCCGGCTGTAAAGAAAGTCTATTTATTTCTTAGTAAAAGGACTTCTATATCTAATAAGGAGGAACATTCTATCCGGAACCAATCTTCTTAGAACAAAGGGGAAGATGAATGATTAAACACCCGGGACACGTCGAAGGCGGGAGAGACGCCGCATACCACACATCAACTAGGAGAGTGGAAGTTACTGGTACGGACTGAGATCAATCTGTAGGGTAAGTGCACTACCCAAACTAACCCAGCGTAATATTACTAACGATTCAAGGTTGCGGCTAAAGTTACTATCTCTCCCTGGATATCCCCGATACTGACCATTAACCAACAAAGCAATGGTCTTCCAAGAAGTCCATTTCTAACAAGTTATTTTTTTCTCTGGGATTTGCTCATATTAAGGAAACCACACTATCTGGATTGTCCCAATATTAAGTGTGGAGACATACGTTGTTTGGGAAAACTACCAACTATATATTATGCCTTTCTCTCCCGATATGAAAATTATGGGATTAATGCTTGAATAATCCATCATTACAATCACCAGGAAACCGATTGAAAGCAGTTGGATTTTGAAATATATGTGATTGAGAGATTTGGATTATACTTTTATGTATTTTATGTATTTTATTTATGTATGAATAAATTTTTTTTATGCATTTCCGTAAAGGGTGAGTGCCTATCTATTTTATTCTACTTTTCTACAAACAGTAATGGCCTGACCCTAATACAACAGCCCTATCCTTATCCGTATTATTATCCAATAATAGGACATGTTCTATTTTTTTGTGGAATGCACATGCGGACATACAGATATGGAATGCACACAGTGTTATTTTCATTTTTTGCGGCCCCATTGAAGTGAATGGTTCCGCATATGGGCCACAAAAAAAAAAAAACAATAAAAAACGGAACGGACAAAAAATACGTTCATGTGTATGATTCCTAAGGCTGGGTTCACTTGTGACTGATTAGCTGCCGATTTTCTGCAGCATTTCTGCTTCTATATGCTGCAGAAAAAAAACTCACCAAAGGCTGCGTGCAAATGCTGTGGATTTTGTTGCAGAAAAGCTGCAGATTAGGCCTGATGCACATGACTGTTGTTTTGGTCCACATGTGAGCCACTTTTTTTGCAGCTTCGATGTCGACCCATTCTCTTCAATGCGGCCGCAAAGGATGCGGACAGAACTTCGTGTGCTGTCCACATGCGTTGCTTCGTTCCGCAGCCTCGCAAAAAAAATAAAATATATAGAACTTGTCCTATTTGTGTCTTTGCAGACAAGAATAGGCATTTCTACTATAGGGTGGGACGTTCCATTCCGCAAAATATTGAACGCACACGGCTGGTATCCGTGTTTTGTGGATCTGCAATTTGCTGTCGTGTGCATGAGGCCTAAGGCGCAGTGCCATTCTTTGCTTTGGAAAGGGTGAAATCTGCAGTAAAAATTGAGATCCTGCAGATTTCAAATCCACAATACTGCAGATTTTCTGGTGCGTTTTGTTTACGAAGCATGTGGATCTGAATTCTGAAACTCTCATTCACTTGCTGGTACTGTACAAAGCCAGACAAAAATCCACAACAACAAATCTGCAGCTAACAAGTCACTTTTGAGCAAAAAAAAAAACAAGAAATGCATGTGTTGTTTTTTTTGCATATCACATTCAGTGGCTTATTTGAAACAAATGTGAATCAGGGTTTCTTTTCAGCCATTTTTACATATTGAGCAGGGTATGGAAAAACATCATTTAGAGCTGACACCACAAAAGACTATGGGCTGAATATTTTAAGACTACCGTTTCTGACACCAGTCTCAACAGCAAATAGCAATGCTGGCATATGATAGACCAGAATTAAGAGGTAATTATTCTGGCGGAATTGCTTAATGTTGCTAATAGTATGATCTTGATGGAATGGAAAGTATATTTAAAGAGGGGTGCGCTTGGGAAATGTGGGAAACAATGGAATGCTTGGATAACTAAGCCAGAATTGTCTTCTGCAGCTTTGCTGTGTATAGAATTGTTGTCCTTGAATTGATGACAGACTACTAGGGTTCATGAGACATTTGGTGACTGCATAGAGGGGTCGTTGAAGGGGAGGTTGGGAGAACATAATGGGGCAAATTTACTATGTTCACCTTTTTTGAAGTAAAAAAAACAAACAAAACAGACGTATTGACAGAGTCTATCTTAAATTTGCACCTCATTTATTATCCTTTCATAAATCTGGTTTGTCTTTTTTGGTTTAAGTCTCACATCTAGTGGTTGTTTTCTTGTAAGACAGATTTATATTCACTAAACTGCCCTAAATAGTATGCACATAAAATTGTGGCGCAGGTGAGCTGAATTTTGGTGCACGTCTCCATGAAAGGAGGCAAATTGTGGTGCAAGTTACCACTCAAAACAGACACAGAAAGTATGCCAGCCCTGAGGTGCTGTAGAAATTAGACTGTTTTTAACGACAAAAACTGGCACAAAATAAGGCGTATCTACATAAATAGGATGGAAATTAGGCACAAAAGTTGGAAAACTTCTGAATTCGTCTTAAAACTCTAAATTGGCGCAAGTGCCTCCAAAACAGGTGCAAAAACAGTTGGTAACTTTAAAAATAAGACAGTCATAAACAGGCTTTTTACTCATAAACACATGCAGTGGTACTTTTGTAAATGTAATTCTGATTAGCAGTTCCATGCACCCGAAAAATAAATCTACCCCAACAAGGTAGCTTCCATAGATTGCTGGTTTTCAGACACAGATGTTTTAACATGAGTCCGGCGGGGAAGGTTCCAGCCGTGGCTCCTCCTGCCCACACCCATTTTTTGTAGAGGTCACAGCTGGCATGCAAAGTTTACATATTGAGCCTATGAGTAAACCCAGCCACCTTTTTTATGTTTGCTCTTATTTTATTTAAGTAAAAGCAACATCCTTTTACAATCGTTGCAATCAGGTATTTTTGTACTTCAAAGGTGTATATTAAGATAATAAAGGAGAAATTAAACATAAAGTACTTTTTTGTTGTTAAGAGTATCAACAGTTGTATCGTAGTGCGTTACAGTAGACATATTCGTATTCGATATAGGCACAACAGTCTTAGGGCTCATTCACACGGCCGTATGATGTCTGCAAAAATACGGATCCATTTTTTTGCAGACAGTTCAGAATGTCACAAAAAAACAGATTGCATTCCGTATTTTTGCGGACCCATAGACTTCAATGGGACCATGTCCTGATTTTCACTGACAAGTATAGGAAATTTTTCATTTGTTTTGCGGAGCCATGGAATGGAAGAAAGGGGCCCATAGAAGTGAATGGGTCAGTATTAGAGATGAGCGAGCATACTCGTCCGAGCTTGGTGCTCGTTCGAGTATTAGGGTACTCGTAAGTGCTCGCTGCTCGGACGAGTATCTCGCCATGCTCAAGGAAATGGCAACTTCCACATCGTGCATTTTTGGCGCCTATAAACTCAGCCAATCACAAGCCAGGAGACTCTGCGGTACACCCAGCATCACGTGGGGCCCTTACATGTCGATAGCAGGGGTTGGCTGGCCTGATCAGGTGACCCTGGAATATACTAGTGACTGGCCGCGGTGCTCGGCTCAGATGCTGTCTGGTTGTCGTTAGGGATAGAGCTGCTGCGTTTCAGGGAGAGTGTTAGGGCCTGCATTTAGTTCTCTGTTAGGCAGGAATCACCCACAAAGAACCCAACAGCCCTTCTAAGGGCTACAAGAATTTTTTTTTTTTTGTCTCCTGGCTTGGCTGGCTTTCACTAGTAGTGCAGCTATCACCATATAAAACCCCTTTTTTTTATTGTTATATCTCAGTGATACAAATCCATTTCACACAGCTGCGTGGAACCATTCTGTGTGTCACAGTTCAGTACACTCACTACAATCCGTATTTTCTGTCCAGGTGACACATTCTGTACGTCACTTAATTTCACGAGGTCTTTTGCTTTCACGTATATAGCTTGATCCCAAAAATCTCTGTGCGACATTTGTCTGGGTCGCAGTCAAAATAGCCACCGTCAGCAGGGTGTCAGTTAGCTCTACGATAGTTTCTGCACGTCACGTTCCAAAAGAAACAAAACTAAAAAAAAAAAATATAAAAAAATAGTTTTTTTGTTGTTTTAGCTCAGTGATACAAATCCATTTCACACAGCTGCGTGGAACCATTCTGTGTGTCACAGTTCAGTACACTCACTACAATCCGTATTTTCTGTCCAGGTGACACTTTCTGTACGTCACTAAATACAACCAGGTCTTTTGCTTCCACGTATATAGCTTGATCCCAAAAATCTCTGTGCGACATTTGTCTGGGTCGCAGTCAAATTAGCCACTGTCAGCAAGGTGTCAGTTAGCTCTACGATAGCTTCTGCACGTCACGTTCCAAAAAAAACAAAATTAAAAAAAAAAAATATAAAAAAATAGTTTTTTTGTTGTTTTAGCTCAGTGATACAAATCCATTTCACACAGCTGCGTGGAACCATTCTGTGTGTCACAGTTCAGTACACTCACTACAATCCGTATTTTCTGTCCAGGTGACACTTTCTGTACGTCACTAAATACAACCAGGTCTTTTGCTTCCACGTATATAGCTTGATCCCAAAAATCTCTGTGCGACATTTGTCTGGGTCGCAGTCAAAATAGCCACCGTCAGCAGGGTGTCAGTTAGCTCTACGATAGTTTCTGCACGTCACGTTCCAAAAAAAACAAAACTAAAAAAAAATAGATATAAAAAAATAGTTTTTTTGTTGTTTTAGCTCAGTGATACAAATCCATTTCACACAGCAGTGTGGAACCATTCTGTGTGTCACAGTTCAGTACACTCACTACAATCCGTATTTTCTGTCCAGGTGACACTTTCTGTACGTCACTTAATTCAACCAGACTGAACAAGTTTGTGGGTTTCAGTACAGCAGGCCCATTTATTTTTTATTTTTTATATAATACACTTATATACAGAAAATGTTGAACCCCAGGGCTAAGGGTCGAGGACGAGGGCGTGGGCATTCAATTACTGCAGGGGGCAGAGGCCGTGGTCCTGAGACAGTACCTGCTGATGAGGGAGCAGGGGAACGCCGCAGAGCTACACTCCCTAGTTTCATGTCTCAACTTACAGGTACACGTGGTAGAGGACTGTTGAAACCACAACAGTGCGAACAGCTGATGTCGTGGATTGCGGACAATGCTTCAAGTAATTTGTCCACCAGTCAGTCTTCCACGCAGTCCACCCACGTTACCCATGGGAGCACTCCTCTGGCTCCTCCACCTCAACCTCCTTCCCCCCAGTCTGCCCCCTCCCAGGAAAATTTGTAATGCGATCCGGCATACTCTGAGGAACTGTTTTCTGGACCCTTCCCAGAGTCACAAACCACTTCTCAGGTTGCTGCTGACCTCGTTCCCAATGCCCAAGTTTTCCAACTATCGCAGTCTGTGGGTGATGATGATGATGATGATGATGACAATGTTGATTTAGTGGAAGATATTTGTAAAGAGGTGTCGGACGATGAAGAGACACGGTTGTCAGACAGTGGTGAAGTTGTTGTCAGGGCAGGAAGTCCGAGGGGGGAGCAGACTGAGGAATCGGAGGATGACGAGGTGACTGACCCAAGCTGGGTTGATAAGCCGAGTGAAGACAGTGCTTCTGAGGCGGAGGCGAGTGCTGCACCAGAACAGGTTGTAAGAGGCAGTGGTGTGGCCAGAGGGTGAAGCAGGGCCTGAGCTGGTGCATCAGCAGCAACTGTTTCACGTAGTGAAGCTTCCGGGGCGAGGCCTAGATGTTTGCAAGTCTGGAGGTTCTTTAAAGAAAGTGAGGATGACCGACGGACTGTGGTGTGCAACCTGTGCCACACCAGGATCAGCAGGGGTGCCACCACTACTAGCCTAACCACCACCAGCATGCGCAGGCATATGAGTGCTAAACACCCCACTCAATGGAACCAAGGCCGTTCACCACCTCCTGCGGGTCACACCACTGCTCCTTCCCCTGTCTCACTCGCTGCCTCTGTTAGTCAACCTCCTGCCCCGGACCCCGGCACGAGCGCCTCCCGCCGGAAAACCACACCTTCGCTTCCACGATCCTGCACAGTGTCCACCAGTGTGTCCCAGCGCAGCGTTCAGCTGTCTTTACAGCAGACGCTGGAGCGCAAGAGGAAATACAGTTCCACCCACCCACATGCCCAAGCCCTCAACGTCCACATCTCCAAATTGCTGAGCCTGGAGATGCTGCCCTATAGGCTGGTAGAGACCGAGGCCTTTCGCAATCTCATGGCGGTGGCTGCCCCTCGGTATTCGGTCCCCAGCCGCCACTATTTTTCCCGATGTGCCGTCCCAGCCCTACACCAGCACGTGTCAGAGAACATCATCCGTGCCCTGACCAACACTGTTTCTGAGAAGGTCCACCTAACCACAGACACGTGGACAAGTGCTGCCGGGCAGGGACACTATATCTCACTGACGGCACATTGGGTTAACTTGGTGGAGGCTGAGACCAAGACTGACCCTGGGGCCACTCATGTACTGCCCACACCGAGGATTGCGGGGCCTACCTCGGTCACGGTCTCTCAGACGTACTATGCCTCCTCCTCCGACCCCTCCTCCTCCTCCACCTCCTCCTCCGAATTACCATCCGTGGGCACGGCGCCTTCAGTCGGTAGCTCTAGGCGCAGCAGCAGTGCCGTGGGTAAGCGCCAGCAGGCGGTGCTCAAACTGCTGAGCTTAGGTGACAAAAGGCACACCGCCCAAGAGCTGTTACAGGGCATCACGGCGCAGACCGATGTGTGGCTGGCACCGCTGAACCTCAAGCCAGGCATGGTTGTGTGTGACAACGGGCGTAACCTGGTGGCGGCTCTGCAACTCGGCAGACTGACACATCTGCCATGCCTGGCCCACGTGTTCAATCTAATAGTTCAGCGGTTCCTCAAGACATACCCCAATCTGTCTGATTTGCTCACCAAGGTGCGCCGCATCTGTGCGCATTTACGCAAGTCGACCACAGATGCTGCCACTCTCAGGGCAGCGCAGCGTCGCCTACAACTGCCCACTCACCGACTGTTGTGTGACGTGCCCACGAGATGGAATTCGACATTAAACATGTTATCCAGAGTTTACCAGCAGCGCAGAGCGATTGCAGACTGTCAGATGTCAACTTCCACCAGAACTGGGAGTGAGGAGTGGACGTGGATGTCTGATATCTGCCAGGTGTTGAGCAACTTTGAGGAGTCAACACAGATGGTCAGCGGCGATGCCGCCATTATCAGCCTCACCATCCCGCTGCTTTGCCTGTTGAAAAACTCACTGCTCAGCATCAAGTCGGATGCTTTGCGCTTGTCACAAGAGACGGTGGAGGAAGATACGTCGCTTGATAGCCAGAGCACCCTCCAGTCTGTTTCTCAGCGCGTATCGGAGGAGGGGGATGAGGATGAGGAGAAGAGGAAGAGAATGTCGGCGAGACAGTAGAGGGTACCAGTGCTCAGTCCTTAACTCTTGAGCGTGTATGGGCTGAAGAGGAGGACTTGGAGGAGGAGGAGGAAATGGAGAGTCAGGCCAGTGAGGAGAGGGAATTCTTACGTGTTGAGACTCTGGCGCCAATGGCAGACTTCATGTTAGGCTGCCTATCCCCTGACCCTCGCGTTAGAAGCATTTTTTCAAACACCGATTACTGGGTGTTCACTCTCCTGGACCCACGGTACAAGCAGAACCTTTCCACTCTCATCCCTGCAGAGGAAAGGAGTATGAGAGTGAATAGATATCAACAGGCCCTGGTGCACAAGCTGAAACAATCCTTCCCATCTGACGCCGCTAGCGGCAGAGGGCATGGTTCTGTGGGCCAAGAGTGGGGGAGAGGAGCCGAGCAGGCAGCTTGTCCAGCACTGGCAGGGGAACGCTCTCCAAGGCCTTTGCCAGTTTTATGTCACCCCAGCAAGACACTGTCACCTGTCCCCAGTCTAGGCAGAGTAGGGGGGAGCTGTACAGAAAGATGGTGAGGGAGAACCTAGCTGACCATACCAACGTCCGTAGCGATCACTCTGCTCCATACAACTACTGGGTTTCAAAGCTGGACACGTGGCCTGAACTGGCGCTGTACGCCTTGGAGGTGCTGGCCTGCCCTGCCGCTAGCGTGCTGTCAGAGCGGGTATTCAGTGCAGCTGGTGTCGTCATCACCGATAAGCGTACACGCCTGTAAGGCTGTCGCTTATTAAAATGAACAAAGCCTGGTTTTCACCGGAATTCAAATCTCCTCCGGGGGAAAGCAGCTAAAGATTAAAATTACTTATGTATCCGATTCCTCTTCTCTACTCCTCCTACTCCTCCTCCATGTCGTCTTTGCCTAACGCTGACCAAAAAAAACGCCATTTTTTAGAGGTCCAACTGGCACTCTCTTACCACAATTTTTCAGGAGGGCCCCCTACAGGCCCTCTCTCCAAACAATTTTTCCGGAAGTCCACCTACAGGCCCTCTCTCCAAACAATTTTTCCGGAGGTCCACCTACAGGCCCTCTCTCCAAACAATTTACGTCTTTTTCCTATCTTTCTCTCTCTCCAAACTATTTTTCCGGATAGCTGCCATATACGGTAATAAACTGAGAAGAATACAGAGAACACATGCCACACTTGATCAAGCTCATAATTTACGACTGTACCGGTTGATGCTAAATTTTTAAGTTGGGGTCCTGCGTCGTCATTCACTGAATTTCACTGATCTCCTCAACGTCTCCTCAAAGAACTGAAAGACCATTGTGGAGAGAGCGGCACAGCTCGCCATCAAAGTGACGAACCCCAACGCCAGACTGCGCAGCGAAGAGAATGAATAAATATCTCTGTGGTTATTTGTGCTAAATAAAAGTTAAATAAACACACAAAAAAAAAATAATTGATCTGTTCCTGTGCCTGATTCACCCAAGTTGAATCTGTCCCATCACGAGAAAGTCCCCCCAAGGAGTCCCCACTGTAACTTGCTTCCCATACAACTAACTCACCCCCTGACACCTGTGTCTCGCCATTGTCCACCACCTCCTCAGACAACACTGGTAAATCCCCACTGTCAGCACACGGAGACTGCAAATGGTCTTGCGAATTGGGGCAGAGAATGTTCTGGGGTAGCACATCAGAGAAAGGGTGACTATGGGGTTCCAGGGAGTACGTGACCACATGCAGTCTCTATCCAAAAGTCATACTGAGGCTCACCACCATGCTTTACACTGAAATCCTATTACTGAGGCTCACCAGCATGCTTTACACTGCAATCTTATTGAAAGACAGACAATCAGGGGTTCACCACCAGGTTGTCAGGCAGCATTTTTAAGTGGGTCACCATTACCGTGTCCCTGAAAATTGGCAGTGATGGACCTTCGTTGCACCTAGTTGGGTGCTTCCCTAACATGTGATGGGCATGTGCCTCGCCTTTCTTGGTCTGGGTGAGCACAATTGCCATGAGGGTAACCACCAGGCTGTTGCCTGAGAATTTGGGGTAATGGTGGGATTAGGCAGCCTCAGAGGCATCCATGCATGCTGCCCCTGCTGTTTCCTGTCCATTTCCGTGGTGTTTCCATCATTTTCTATGGTTTCCAGGTTTTCACCCAGCCTTCCCTAGGCAGAGCCTTAGTCCCCTGCAAAAAATGCTCGAGTCTCCCATTGACTTCAATGGGGTTCATTATTCGAAACGAGCACCCGAGCATCGGGAAAAGTTCGACTCGAATAACGAGCACCCGAGCATTTTACTGCTCGCTCATCTCTAGTCAGTATGTAATCCACAAAAAAACGGATCTGCATTTTTGCGGACAACATGCGGTCATCTGAATGAGCCCTTATAAAATGTGTAGCACATAAGACAAAGAGTTAGAAGGAAAGGAGACAAAAGGAAAGAGGAAGATGAAGGAGAAGAGATGTAAAGGAAATAAGGTAAAAACATACGAGTAAAATAAAATGTATAACTAATTCTTGATTCGACCACCTAGGTGCCAGACCCTCCCCACTCATTTCAGCATGTGGCAGTACCACTGTATCATAATTTAGATCTCACCCAGACAGCTCTCCTATAAGGTGGGAGAACTCTGTGGAGTACAAGAACAAAGAAAAGGATTTCCATCTAGAATGGAACTTATCTGCTTGAACATGAGCACTTTGCTCATAGAGTTTTTTGCATTTGTGCATTTTTAGCATTTTGGGCTTTTATTTGCATCTCACACTTAGAATTTATAAAAAGGTAAAAGATTGTTAAAACACGTTTTTTTACTACCAATGTCAAAAAAGTACAGTGTAAAGGAAGCCAGACACACGAGCGAGTTGAATATGTTAAACTTGCAGAGTGTGTCAGTGAGATTCTGGCCTCCACTCCTCTGACAGGATTGCAAACCATTATACTGATTTATAATGCTGTGTAAGGCCCCTTTCACACGAGCGAGATTTCCGCGCTGGTACGATGCATGACGTGAGCGCATAGCACCCGCAATTAATCCGGACCCATTCATTTCAACATGTTTTTCACGCATCAGTTCTGCGTTGCGTTAAAAACGCAGCATGTTCTATATTCTGCGAGTTTCACGCAGCCCTTCCTCAATAGAATTCAATGGGGCTGCGTGAAAAGCGCAATATATCCAGATACAATGCGTTGCGTTTTTCGCGGCCTATCATGACCGATACAAGAAAGATGCCGCCTGGCAAGAAATTACACAGGAGTTGTTCCAATCTGTGTGGGGTCAAGCTTCTGCGAAAAAACGGAATGCATTGGGTAAGGAACAATCCTTTTATATACTAATTATTTATTCTTAATTAACTTTCGTGGCACATAGATAATTTTCCTATCACCAGCCTTTCATTGCACACATGTTGCTACGCCTTAAGTACTGTGCTTTTGCATTGTTGTATTTTAAATGGTGAATTTATTTGTAGAACTGAGGATAGCCTGGAAACAGAAGCAGAGGAAATTGCTCCTGAGCAGCCCAGTGGCAGTGAAGGACCTGGCCAAGTCACACAGGAGGCTGAAGACACAGCAGAAGCCGGCCCATCTGGTATTGGCCAGAGCATCATCCCTGCAGCACATGATGTCGTGCATACACAAACAGTATCCTCCCATAAAAGAAGGGCACCTTTGCCTGCAGAGGTTGAGGTGAACACACGGGTTCTTGAGTACTTAGGCAGGGCAAGGCATGAGGACACGTATGATTTGTATGGTCGTAGTCTTGCTGAACATTTCCGCCGGCTGCCCATTGATATATACTTTAGGATCTAGTCTGCTTTTAGTATCCTTCTTGATGCAGCTACACCTCCTAAAGACCCTAGTGAGTTGTTTGAGGTCATAGTAAAAAGGCGCCTCCATGGAAGTATCCATGGTGTGCCCCATCCCCCACCTTCACAATCTGTCCATCGTCAGATGGAATATCCTGTGCAAGCCAGTTTTTTCCACCTGAACAGCCAAGACCTCCCACATCATAGAGGGCTGAAGGTGTTAGTGGCCCCTCATCCCATTCTTCTGGCCCACATGGCCCCTCACAGCGACAAATGCGCATGGGACCTGGCCCTTATCCTGGGCAAAACCCACAGGGACATTATTTTAATTTGTAAAGTTGTGAAAACACAGTATTTTGTTGTATAGTTTTTATTTTCTGTGTGGGATAATGTCTGTTGAGTTTAAAAAAATCAGACTATATGATGGTGTTTGTTTTTCTTTAATAAACATTGTATGTTAGAGTTTCATTTTTAAATTATTATGGGCAACTATTTTGAAGGTAAAAGATATGAAATGTAACAAACTCAACAAATAGAAAATAAAACCTTAGAATATAAAGACTGACCAATTTTATTAAAAATTTTTTTTATGGATTATCCAAAAGGAAAAAAAAAGTTCTGAAACATAATTAACACCACACTTATATACTATATATAACATAGAATTAAGTAAACAATATTTTTTATAAAATAAAAAATGAGGTATTAGTATATATTTCGATCCAAAATGTCCAAATAATGTTTTGAAAGGAAATATGTAAGTTCGCACCCCACTTCAAGTGTCCTCATTGTATTGCGAGTCCCTATCTAAAAAAAAAACTAAGTAAAAAATACCATCCAGCAATATGAGTCCTAAAAAAAAACAAATTATGTAGCTCCACGTCTTGAGTACTGCTGCTGGAAAGGAACAGAACCTGTAGGGGACATAAATTAATCTGAAAATTATTCCCTCACCCTGAGGCCACCTGATCCAGCTCTTTCAAGCTGAGACGAGTTGCGCAGGGGCTTGAAAGGTATCAGCTTCTTCCTCAGGGTTGGACTCATAAGTACGTATATAGTTATGTAGCACTATGCATGCCTTTATTACCCCATTGACATTTTTTGGTGCCAGCTGGATGGCAGAAAGGAAAACCCGCCATTTGCTGGATAGAATTCCAAAAGCGCAGCTCAACATAGTTTCTGGCCCTGCTTAACCGATAATTAAAAGTGCGCCTTTTCTCATCCAAACCTCATCTTGGGAATGGACGCATAAGGTTTGGAGACAAAACCCTCGTCGCCAACCATAAAATAAGGTGCAGGGGGACCAGAGGAGCCAGGAAGATTAGCTGGCTGCGGTATGTTGAGTTGGTTGGACTGAAGCCACCAACTCATTCTGGAAGCCCTGAAGATGCGAGCATCAGCAGAACTACCATAGGCCCCGATATCTACAATTAAAAACCTGTAGTTTGTATCAGCCAAGGCCAAGAAAACTACAGAGAAAAACTGCTTATAATTATAAAATCGGGACCCTGAGTTCGGTGGCTTCTTCACCCGTATGTGTTTCCCGTCAAGGGCACCAAGAGAGTTTGGAAACTATGCCCTCTCCAGGAAGCCCTGGCTATATCCAGCCACTGCTGCGTAGATGGTAGTGGCAGCATAGCAGCTCTGAGCCTCAACCAAATTGTGTGACAGGTTGCAGTCACTATTCCAGCAATCGTGGAGGTCCCCATACGAAACTCAAAATGTAAAGAAGTAAAAGAATTTCCCGTCGCAAGAAATCTGAAAAGGAAAAATAAAACAAAATTAGAATATAAAAAAGAAAAAAAAGGCAAATACATTACAAACATATTACAGATGCGGGTAATATACTATATGTAACATGATAAATATGGGAAGCATTGTCTGTAAGTCAAATATTACACTTAATTCAAAGTAATAATAAGCCGTTCCTCAGGAGAAACACAGTGACACATGTTGGTGTCCTGGAAAGTTAGCCCAGGACGCAACTCTGCCAACAGACGAACAAAAGTGGCGACCCCCATGCGGCAGTAATTAAAAAAACTTGGCAGGGTGCTGCCGTAGGTCACCATATAACAAAACAAATTGACCTTGGCTGGGCCGCTGTGAAATTATAGGATGCACCCACATTCTCTTCCTCCGCGGTTCATCCTCGACCGTTTCAGGCCGCTTGCCAAAACAACGAAAAAGTAGCCAATGCAAAAAAACATGATCTGTATTGGATAAAGGGGAACCAGACATACTGCAAAGGAAAATTCACCAAACTCCAAACAATATATAACTTCACCACAAAATGGAGGTTGCCCAAACCAAATTGCATTCTGGGGGTATTTATATGTTTTAAAATGCAACAGGTGAATACTGAGGATGTCTACGTTTTTTTTCACGCGCGTTAAAAACGCATGCCATCCGCATGCCTTCCATGCGGAAAAAACGCAAACACTGAATGCAATTGTACACAATAATGAGAACAATCGCAGTACAAAACGCATGTTTTTTCCTGAACGCATCCTGAACGCATCTGGAGCAAAATCGTCAAAGAGGCCTAAGGCCTTATTCACATATTGTTTGGGCAGTGTCCATTAATGATTGTAAGCTAAAACCAGGAATGAAACCTACGTAGAGGTAAGGTATAAGGCAAGGGTCAGGAACCTTCGGCACTCTAGCTGCTGGAAACTACAACTCCCAGCATGCATACTTGCCCAGCTGTTCTTGTAACTCCCATAGATGTGAAAGGAGGATTCTGGGAGTTGTAGTTTCAGAACAGCTAGAGTGCTGGAGGTTGCTGATCCGTAGTATAAGAGTTTGGGCTCACAATCACTCATGAAAAACACTTACCAACCGCTGATGTGTGAATAAGGCCTAAGGGCTCATGCATACAAACATATTTTTTTTTTCTGTGTCCGTTCTGGTTTTTTTCCTGGTCTATTTACTTCAATGGGGCTGCAAAAATGGAAACGACTCCATGTGCATTCTGTGTCTATATGTCTGCATAGCTGTTACTCAAAAAATACAACATGTCCTATTACTGTCTGCATTATGGACAGGGATAGGACTGTTGTATTAGGTGCAGGCCACAAAATATGAAATGCACACGGCCAGTATCCATGTTTTGCAGATCCTCAATTTGCGGACTGCAAAACAGCCAATGGTCATGTGCATGAGCCCTAACCCTGACAGTCCTGTATTAGGCTTCTTTCACACGAACGTTTTTTTTGCGGCCTCCTATCCTCATTTTCACCTGAAAAATGCGGACCCATTCATTTCTATGGGGCCGCAAAAAATGTGCTGCCCGCATCCGTATATCCGTTCCGTAGCCGTCAAAAAAAAGAGCATGTCCTATTCTTGTCCGCAAAACACGTTTTGTGGACCCATAAAAGTCAATGGGTCCGCAAAAAATGCGGATGCATAATGAAAGCATCCGTATGTTATCTGCATTTTTTGCGGTTCCATGTCCCACACACCTGTTTTCTATACCATGTGAGCGTTTTAGCACACAGAAATCAGGAAGTGCTTTAAGACCTTGCATTTTTTGAGGACCATTTCTAGGCAGGCATTCAAAGTTTTTTTGTAGCATTTGCGGAACGGCGGAAATGGCATGTTGGGACGTCGAGAGCCTCATCACGCTCATTGAAGAGAGGCCAGAGTTGTGGGACACTCGCAGTGAGGCGTACCATGACCGCATCAAGAAGGATGCCTCCTGGTCAGAGGTCACTAAATCCCTAAGGCCTGCTAAATGGAGGAGAAACGACTCTAATGGTCGTGCAGAATTGAGTGAGTTTTAAAACATGTCATTTGTGTCGTGAACCATGTTAAAAGGGGTTGTCCATGTTTATTGTTTTGTCTTTGTATGTTTATAAGTAGTCAAATCTAACAGCTTGTAAATGCACTTTGTCACCTTCCATGCTTGCAAATCTTGTATTCGTGCACCAAGAGATAACCGCTTCTACACAAGACGTCACTGTGCTGGCTAGGCCCCCCTCAGAGGCGTAGCTAGAGGTTCAGCACAGGGGGGGCGAAACATACTTGAGTGGGCCCCCCACTTGGCTTCCCAAACGCACGTTTCCAACTTCACAGGCACATACTACTAGTTGTGGTTATAATATTGTATTAGAAAGATGACTGTATAAACTGCTAGATCATCTATGCTGTTAAGTACAGTACAATAGACTTTCTACCTACCCTACTCTAAATACTCTACCATATAATGCAGTAAAATATAGGAGTAATAGGATTAAAAAACAACGGGACTCCTATGTTAAAGGAAACCTGTCCCCAGTTTTTACATCACTAAACTAACAGTCCCCTGCACCCATCAGACCTCAGATCATCAGAATGTGCCCCCATCAGACCTCAGATCATCAGAATGTGCCCCCATCAGACCTCAGATCAGTGTATTGTGCCCCATCAGACCTCAGATCAGCGTACTGTGCCCCCATCAGACCTCAGATCAGCAGAATATGCCCCATCAGACCTCACATCAGCCTACTGTGGCCCCCATCAGACCTCAGATCAGCGTATTGTGCCCCATCAGACCCCAGATTGTGCCCCCATCAGACCTCACATCAGCCTACTGTGCCCCCATCAGACCTCACATCAGCGTATTGTGCCCCATCAGACCTCAGATCAGCGTATTGTACCCCATCAGACCTCAGATCAGCAGAATGTGCCCCCATTAGTCCTCACATCAGCCTACTGTGCCCCCATCAGACCTCAGATCAGCGTATTGTGCCCCCATCAGACCTCAGATCAGCAGAATGTTCCCCCATCAGACCTCAGATCAGCGTATTGTGCCCCATCAGACCTCAGATCAGCGTACTGTGCCCCCATCAGACCTCAGATCAGCGTATTGTGCCCCATCAGACCTCAGATCAGCAGAATGTGCCCCCATCAGACCTCACATCAGCCTACTGTGCCCCCATCAGACCTCAGATCAGCGTATTGTGCCCCCCACCAGACCTCAGATCAGCGTATTGTGCCCCCATCAGACCTCAGACCAGCTTATTGTGCCCCATCAGACCTCAGACCAGCGTATTGTGCCCCATCAGACCTCAGATCAGCGTATTGTGCCCCCCATCAGACCTCAGACCAGCTTATTGTGCCCATCAGACCTCAGACCAGCGTATTGTGCCCCCATCAGACCTCAGATCAGCGTATTGTGCCCCCATTAGATCTCAGATCAGCCTACTGTGCCCCCATCAGACCTCACATCAGCCTACTGTGCCCCCATCAGACCTCACATCAGCCTACTGTGCCCCCATCAGACCTCACATCACCCTACTGTGCCCCCATCAGACCTGACATCAGCGTATTGTGCCCCCATCAGACCTCAGATCAGCTTAATGTGCTCCCATCAGACCTCAGATCAGCGTATTGTACCCCATCAGACCTCAGATCAGCGTATTGTGCCTCCATCAGACCTCAGATCAGCGTATTGTGCCCCCATCAGACCTCAGATCAGCAGACTGTGCCCCCATCAGACCTCATATCAGCCTACTGTGCCCCCTATCAGACCTCAGATCAGCGTATTGTGCCCCCCATCAGACCTCAGATCAGCCCACCCAGCCACATAGGATTAAAATAAAAAACCTTTCTTACCTGTTCTGCGCTTCGGCTGCCCTCCGGTCCGCGCTCCACTCTCTTCCCTGGCCCGCGCACACTATGACTTGACGCTGCGTGCAGCGTCAGGTCATAGTGCACGCCGCCAGGGAAGAGAGCAGAGCGTGGACCGGAGGGCAGCCGCAGCGCAGAACAGGTAAGTAAGGTTTTTTATTTTAATCCTATGTGGCTGGGTGGGCTGATCTGAGGTCTGATGGGGGTCCCTAAATACAAGTGAGCGCTTCCATAATGGAAGCACTCACTTGTATTCGCCTGATAGTAGGCAAGGTCATCCTTGCTGGGCCCCCCTGAGTCACTGGGCCCGGAGCCGTCACCCCCCTGCCCCCCCGGTAGCTACGCCACTGGCCCCCTGCAG
This sequence comes from Rhinella marina, assembly GCA_900303285.1. Lineage (NCBI taxonomy): Eukaryota > Metazoa > Chordata > Amphibia > Anura > Bufonidae > Rhinella > Rhinella marina. Next base: position 10,195 of record ONZH01027458.1, on the reverse strand, counting down.
TATCTGACCTTGCAGCTGCTCAGTGTCTTTATTTTGTCAGCTTTTTGGAACATTGTAGATTAACCCCTTCTGCCAGGACATGGCTTCAGACTTTAATAAAGTAACTGGAGGCAGTGATGATATAATATAAATCCTCTGCACATGAGCTGCCCGAGGAGTTATGGCAAGCAGAAAGTTATGGTGTTGTTCCTGTGTGTACTGTATCAGCAGTGTCATTGTTCCGCTGTGACTTGTAGTCCTACACATACAATATGCTGCTGAGTATCTCAGCAGTCAGACATGTCACTCAGCACTTTTATTCACTCCCTTTGCATAGCAGGGTGAGGTAGAGGTGGGAGGGTCAGAGATTGTTATTACTGCAGGTAACCAAAGGCCTGAGGACAACTAGGGCAAAGAGGAAATAGTGTTTTTTTGGTGTAAAACTTGCTTACATTTGTAACATATATGTGGCCATCATATTTAATAATGTTGAGCGAGCATGCTCGACCGAACTCGCTGTTCGGCCGAGCATGCCTACGGCTGAACACAGAGTGTACTCGAGCACAATGCTCGAGTCTCTTCCCCGCACTGTAATGTTGATTTGTACGCTAATGCGTACGATTTTTTATGCTAATGCGTACGCATTTGTACGCTAATGCGTACGCATTTTACGCATTGTGCGCTAATGCGTACAAATTCAGTTAATTAGCATACTTTTACAAGTGAAAGGAGTAAAAGAAGAGAAGTCGCGATTCTGACCTTTTTCTATTAACCAGACCTTTTTCTATTAACCAGACACCCTCCCCTCTTCCGAGCGGGGGGTGCCTGGTTTAGTCCCATTGACTAACATTATGCTCGGGTGCTCGGCCGAGCACTCGAGCAACCCCTAGTGCTCGACCAGAGCACCCGAGCATACGAGCACAGAGGTGCTCGCTCAGCACTAATATTTAACAGTGATATATATTGTATTTTTGTCAAACTCGGACAACCACATTTTACCGTCAGCTACTGTTGTGTTAGGAGGACTGTCACAAATAGCATCCCAGTTTAACTATTGTCTGTGTGTTGTGTGTTGAAGTTTTAATGTCACACAACACACACTATTTTTAAAGGTCCTTCAAGTGTCCCTTTCACAGCAGTTACACTATGTGCATAGATATATTTATTTCATATGTCTGGTAGGCTTTTCTGAACAATACTTTTACTTATGTGCTACCTGTTATTTGTTGCTTTGTGCTTGTGACATGTACATTTTGTCAATTATGGCCTTCAGCCTGCTACTGCTGCAGCATAGTAATATATAATGTAGTTGACTCGTGCACCACTCGCATTCCACACACGTTATTTCAACTTTGTTACTGTACCTATTTTGATTTTTTTTAATTATGTATGTAGTTAAGAAGGCGAAGACCCGATGGGCCAGCTGCCGCGACCAATATAGGCGGGAGTTGGTTGAAAGTGGCCACAGTGGCGATGGGGGTTCCAGGAAATGCCCCTATCTGTATACAGAGCACCTGCGTTTCTTGCGGCCTGTTCTCGATTTGAGGCCATGAGTGTTTTTTTTTGTTTTTTTTTTAAATGTAATGCAAGGCTACTAATTGTAAATGTTTTAGTCTTTTTTATAAACATGTGATCTTTAAGCAACCACCATGGGCCCCAAGATTGCCCCAAATGTTATTTTTGTATTGTTGAGAACTCTAGTAGGGCGAGTGTTCTTACACATCCACACTGTAGAGGGGTATGCTGCACATGATATACATTTCATGATATACAGGTCATCAAAAATAAAAGTATGACAAAGCTAAAAATATTTTTGATCCTAGCTATTAACCACTAGCAGCACACAGACGGTGACCAACGACAACCTTTTTTTGTAAACTAATTTTTAGCAAAAAATAGAGCCTTTATATCGCCAGGATATGTCCCCATTGTCTTATAGGTGTGTGTACCACTGCTGGGACCCACACCTATATCCTGAAAGAAGCCCCGAAAGTGATGGAGGGCGAACTGTGCATGTGCAGCCGCTCTCCATTAATTTTAAATGTGTCTGCAAAACATAGCTGAGTGATGACTGGCCGATTTATGTCTGCTCCATAGAAAATAAATTGGAGTGGTGGCCGCGCAAGCGAGATGCGCTAACATTCATTTATATGTTGTGCGCCCTTGGTGGTGGCCGGATTGGAGTCCTCCAGCCACCACCTTGCGGGGCTCCGTTCTGGATATAGGTGCAGGTCCCAGCGGCGGCAACCACACCTATAAGACAATGGGGGCATATCCTAGCAATATGCCACCATTGTCAAAGATGAGAATACCCCTTTAACGCTGCTGCTTGGACACACTAAAAAAACATACCTATACATATAATCAATTATTTTAACATTCAATTAGTGTAGCTTCTGTATGATCATGCCCCACATTATGAGCATCATGGGCTCTTATCTTCATTCACACAAATACTATCCAGAAAATGGATATTTTGGATGATGCGATTGTTCAGGTTTATTAATTGTTTGCCTTATATTCCACCACATACACAACACCTGTACTTAGCAATCAATAGTAGGCAGACATTTAATTTCGATAACAAATTGTCACACAATCAGCATGGTCGACCGGACAAAAGTCTGTGAAAGACAGGTCTAGGCCATGTTAACACAGCGGAGGACACACTGCGGTTACCACAGGAAGTAAAATACAATAAACATATGTTAACAAATCTATTTAATGGTTTATTATAGAAGATGATTTTTGCACAAACATAACCTTGAACAATGTAATCCTGAATACTCATGGAAAACATTATTTACAATTTAGACTTTTGTGGTACTAGATTACCAAAGATTTGTTTGTTCTTTTTCTTTTCTTTGTAGAACTGTGGACAGTCTGGATGATCCAGAAAGGGAGTCGTCCGATTTGGGACAAGGTGAGACCACCCCAGTCCACACAGGCAACACAACAGGGGACACAAGATGATGAGGGAGATGATGCCGAGGAAGAGCAGCCATCCTCGGCCCCTGTGCCCACCAGCCCAGAGGCGGCCCCAAGGACCCTGCCGCCAAGGAGATGCCGTAATGCTCCTAAGTCTTCTTCTGGGATAGTTGCTCGGGAGATAGTGGACAAACAGGTGATAGACTACCTATGCCAGAAGAGGACTGAGGACCCAGAAACAATTCCGTGTAGGGGCCTGGGCCATTTGATGGAGCAGGTTCCAGCCCATCAACAGACTTCATTTACGGCGGCCCTTGCCATGGTATTGGAGAGGTTTTCATCTCCATACCAAGGGGACATTGTGAATTTAATTCACAATGTCCGTGTGCAGGTCCTTGGGGCTCAACCTCCTCCACCTCCTCCTGAGCAGCCCACTTATGGGCCTCAGCAGCCCACCTACGGGCTTCAGCAGCCCACCTACGGGCCTCAACAGCCCAGCTATGGGCCGCCGCCAAGTTTTGCCCCTTTGGAGCATTTAAATTGGAGCGGAGCGCATGAATGCTCCATCTACCTCAGCTAGCCCAGACTCTGGCAATGTGCGCCAGCCGACCTCCACTTGTGTCCCACATTCTTTTACTAGGGAACTTATGGATCCTTAATTTTCAAGGTTAAACTTTGTGTTTTTTAATTTATTACATGTAATTTTTTTAAAACATATTCTTGGAAAAGTAAACTTTATTTTAAATGTCCCTGCAAATTTGCTTACTCGATTTTTTGTGTATTGAATCTTTTGTGTTGTTACATTTTTTATATAGTAAATAATAATTTACATGGGTTAATGGTTTATGTCAGCATTCCTTATAAGGTCTGCCTTCCACGCAAGCTGGGATTTTTTACATTACACAAAATAATGTATTCTGTAAAGAAACACAACATAATAATAAATTTGTTGAACAAAAAGGCTTTAATAAACACAAAGTGCGTCCTTGTGGTAAATCATTTCGTGTAATGCCATTGTCCCTAACACATCGGTCAGCCCGTTGCCCCTGGTTACATCCACCGTGTAGTATTGTTTGGTGTGTTGCTCTTGTTCAAACACCGTCTGAGGTAACTGCTCAACGCACATTACATGAGCATGCGGAGACACATCTTAGGGTTGTAGCATTTTCATCTGCGCTTCACAAACTTAGAGAATCGGATCCAGTTCCTATATCTATTCATCTCTAGAGTGCATGATGCGTTAATAAAGTTATCTTTTTTGTAGGATCATGACCATTGTGTTTTGCACTGGTAGCGTGAAAAAACAATATTTAACATTATCGTAAGATGTTTCCACTCATGCTCATGCAGTGTTCGTTCACAATACAGTATTGAACTCACAACGGATTTTATAACCAGAAAGGTGTCCACCACTGCTACATGGCTCCGGTGGCTGGAAACAGGGGCAACAGCATGACTAATGTGTGTGGGACAAGAGATATACAAATAGTCAAATCTTCAAAATAGTACCGAACATAATAGAACATTAAATTATTATTAGAGATGAGCGAACATGCTCGTCCCAACTTGGTGCTCGTTCGAGTATTAGGGTATTCGCATATGCTCGATACTCGGACGAGCATATCGCGATCCTCGAGGAAATGTCAACTTCCTCTTCCTGCATGTTAGGCGCCTTTTCTCAGTCAATCAACATGCAGGAGAGTCTTTGGTACCTCCTAGCATCACGTGGGGCCCCTACAAGTCTATAGCAGGGATTGGCTGGCCAGATCAGATGACCTGGGAATATAAGAATCTGGTCCCGCGCTGCTCGCCTCAGACGCCGCCTGCATGAGATTAGGCATAGAGCTGCTGTCTGTCAGGGAGAGTGTTAGGGCCTGAATTTAGATGTTGGTTAGGCAGGAATCGCCCACAAAGAACCCAACAGCCCTTCTAAGGGCTACAAGCACCTTTTTTTTTGTCTCCTCCTGGCTGCTGGCTAGGACTTGTAGTGCAGCTACCGCCATCTTGGCTGCACACTGTACACAGTGACTGGTGGCAGAAGGGACAGCACGTGGTCCACACAGACCCAAAAGAAATTGCCCAAAGTCCTCTCAGTACTCATTTTTGCTGCTGCTGCTGCTGTACCTTGGCTTGCTGGGATCTGTAGTGCAGTCTAGGGAATATGTTTTTTCTCTCATTTCTATACACTACAGTCCAGTGAACAATTATGTAGTGTACTGTACAGTAGCGTCAGTCTAGGGAATACGTTTTTTTATATCATTTCTATACACTACAGTCCAGTGAACAATTATGTAGTGTGCTGTACAGTATCGTCAGTCTAGGGAATACGTTTTTTTATATATCCTACAGTGCAGTGAAAAATTGAGTGGTTTGCGGTGCAATAGCCGCCGTCTAAAGAATATGTTTTTCCTCTCAGTCATATATACTACAGTGCAGTGCGAAATTGTGTTGTGTGCTGCACACTAGCCGGAGCGTAGAAAATATACGTTTTTCCTCTCAGTGATACATTATACAGTGCAGTGCAAAATTCTGTTGTGTGCTGCACACTATCCGGAGTGTAGAAAATGTACGTTTTATCTCTCAGTTATATATTATACAGTGCAGTGAAAAATTCTGTCGAGTGCTGCACACTAGCCGGAGTGTAGAAAATATGCGTTTTTTCTCTCAGCTATATATTATACAGTGCAGTGAAAAATTCTGTTGTGTGCGGCACACTAGCCGGAGTGTAGAAAATATAAGTTTTTTCTCTCATTTATATATTATACAGTGCAGTGCAAAATTCTGTCGTGTGCTGCACACTAGCCGGAGTGTAGAAAATATACGTTTTTCCTCGCAGTTATATATCCTACAGTGCAGTGAAAAATTGAGTGGTTTGCGGTGCAATAGCCGCCGTTTAAAGACTACGTTTTTCCTCTCAGTTATATATTATACAGTACAGTGCAAAATTCTGTCGTGTGCTGCACACTAGCTGGAGTGTAGAAAATATACGTTTTTCCTCTCAGTTATATATTATACAGTGCAGTGCAAAATTGTGTTGTGTGCTGCACACTAGCCGGAGTGTAGAAAATATACGTTTTTTTCTCTCAGTTATATATTATCCAATGCAGTGCAAAATTCTGTCGTGTTCTGCACACTAGCCGGAGTGTAGAAAATATACGTTTTTTTCTCTCAGTTATATATTATACAGTGCAGTGAAAAATTGTGTCATGTGCTGCACACTAGTCGGAGTGTAGAAAATATATGTTTTTTCTCTCAGTTATATATCATACATTGCAGTCAAAAAGTGAGTGGTTTGCGGTACAATAGCCACCGTCTAAAGACTACGTTTTTTCTCTCAGTTATATATCATACAGTGCAGTGAACATACAAAATGTTGAACCCAAGGGCTAAGGGTCGAGGACGAGGGCGTGGGCATTCAAGTAGTGTAGGGGGCAGAGGCCGTGGTCCTGGGCATGGTGACACAGTACATGTTGATGAGGGAGCAGTGGAACGCCGCAGAGTTTCGCTCCCTAGCTTTATCTTGCAACTTACTGGTTCACGTGGTACACCACTATTGAAATCACAACAGTGCGAACAGGTGATGACGTGGATAGCGGACAATGCGTCCAGTTATTTATCCACCACCCAGTCTTCCACACAGTCCACCCATGCTAGCCAAGGGAGTAGACCTCTGTCTCCTCCAGCTCAACCTCCTTCCCCCCAGCCTGCCCCCCCCCCACGGAAAGTATGGATTCAGATCTGGCATACTCACGGGAACTCTATTCAGGACCTTACCCAGAGACACAAACCACTGCTCAACAGCAACCTGAGCAGTTGCTCTGTCCCGATGCCCAAAATTTAGAACTTTCACAGTCTGTGGGTGATGAGAGTGTGGACTTAGTGCAAGTAGTGCGTGAAGAGGTGTCGGATGATGATGATGAGACGGTTGTCAGACAGTGACGTTGTTGTCAGGGCAGTAAGTCCGAGGGGGAGCAGACTGAGGAATCGGAGGAAGAGCTGGTGGATGATGAGGTGACTGACCCGAGCTGGGTTGGTAATCCAACTCAAGACAGTGCTTCTGAGGGGGAAGCAAGTGCAGCACCAGAACAGGTTGGAAGAGGCAGTGGTGTGACTACTGTTTCACGTAGTCAAGCTCCCGTGCCGAAGCCTAGATGTTCGCAAGTCTGGAGGTTTGTTAAAGAAAGTGAGGATGACCGACGGACTGTGGTGTGCAACCTGTGCCACACCAGGATCAGCAGGGGAGCCACCACTACCAGCCTAACCACTACCAGCATGCGCAAGCATATGAGTGCTAAACACTCGACTCAGTGGAACCAAGGCCGTTCACCTCCTGCGGGTCACACCACTGCCCCTTCCCCTGTGTCACATGCTGGCTCGGCAAGTCAACCCCCCGCCCAGGACCCCGGCACGAGCGCCTCCCACCCTACAACCACCCCTTCACCTCCACGATCCTCCACAACCTCCACCAATGTGTCCCAGCGCAGTGTTCAGCTGTCTTTGCAGCAGACATTTGAGCGGAATCGCAAATACAATTCCAGCCACCCACATGCACAAGCCCTAAACGTCCACATCTCCAAATTGTTGAGCCTGGAGATGCTGCCCTATAGACTGGTAGAGACTGAGGCTTTCCGCAACCTGATGGCGGTGGCTGTCCCTTGTTACTTCGTCCCCAGCCGCCACTATTTTTCCTGATGTGCTGTCCCAGCCCAGCCCTACACCAGCATGTGTCAGAGAACATCATCCGTGCCCTGACCAACGCAGTTACTGAGAAGGTCCACCTAACCACGGACACGTGGACAAGTGCTGGCGGGCAGGGACACTATATCTCACTGACGGCACATTAGGTTAGCTTGGTGGAGGCTGGGACCGAGTCTGACCCTGGGGCCGCTCATGTGCTGCCCACACCGAGGATTGCGGGGCCTGCCTCGGTCACAGTTTCTCAGGCTTATTATGCCTCTTCCTCCAACCCCTCCTCCCCCTCTCAATTACCATCCGTGAGCATGACGCCTTCAGTCGGGTAGCTCCAGGCGCAGGTGCACTGCCGTGGGTAATCGCCAACAGGCAGTGCTGAAACTGCTGAGCTTAGGTGACAAGAGGCACACCGCCCAAGAGCTGTTACAGGGCATCACGGTGCAGACCGATCTTTGGCTGGCGCCGCTGAACCTCAAACCAGGCATGGTTGTGTGTGACAACGGGCGTAACCTGGTGGTGGCTCTGCAACTCGGCAGACTCACACATGTGCCATGCCTGGCCCACGTGTTCAATCTTGTGGTTCAGCGGTTCCTCAAGACCTACTCAAATTTGTCTGAATTGCTCACCAAGGTGCGACGCATCTGTGCGCATTTCCGTAAGTCAACCACAGATGCTGCCACCTCAGGGCAGTGCTACGGCGCTTACAACTGACAGCTCACCGACTGTTGTGCGACGTGCCCATGCGATGGAATTCCACATTACACATGTTAGCCAGGGTTTACCAGCACCGCAGAGCCATTGTAGACTGCCAGATGACAACTTCCACAAGAACTGGTAGTCAGGTTAGTCAGCTTCCTCAAGTCTACAATGAGGAGTGGACGTGGATGTCTGATATCTGTCAGGTGTTAAGCCACTTTGATGAGTCAACACACATGGTCAGCGGCGATGCCGCCATTATCAGCTTCACCATCTCGCTGCTTTGTCTGCTGAAAAACTCACTGCTCAGCATGAAGTCAGAGGCTTTGCGCTTGTCACAGGAGATGGGGGAAGAAGATACGTTGCTTGATAGCCAGACCACCCTCAGGTCTGTTTCTCAGCGCGTATTGGAGGAGGAGGAAGAGGAGGAAGTGAAGGAGACTGTTGGCGAGACTGAAGAGGTACCTATGCTCATTCCTTCTTATCTGTTGAGCGTGTATGGGCTGAAGAGGAGGAGTTGGAGGAGGAGGAAATGGAGAGTCAGCCTATTGTGCGCAAGAGTGCGACTCTTGCGCACATGGCTGACTTCATGTTAGCCTGCCTTTCCCGTGACCCTCGCATTTTTGACAACACCGATTACTGGGTGTTCACCCTCCTGGACCCCCAAGCAAAACTTTTCCACTTTCATTCCTGTAGAGGAGAGGAGTATGAGAGTGAATCAATATCAACAGGCCCTGGTGCACAAGCTGAAACTATCCTTCCCATCTGACACCACTAGCGGCAGAGGACGTAGTTCTGTGAGCCAACTAGCGGGGGAGAGGATGGGAGCAGCCAGCTTGTCAAGCACTGGCAGGGGAACACTCTCCAAGGCCTTTGCCAGTTTTATGGCACCCCAGCAAGACTATGTCACCCGTCCCCCAGTAGGGGGGAGCTGTTCAGAAAGATGGTGAGGGAGTACCTAGCTGACCATACCAACGTCCTGCGTGATCACTCTGCTCCATACAACTACTGGGTTGCAAAGCTGGACACGTGGCCTGAACTGGCGCTGTACACCTTGGAGGTGCTGGCCTGCCCTGCCGCTAGCGTGTTGTCAGAGCGGGTCTTCAGTGCAGCTGGTGGCATCATCACTGATAAGCGTACACGCCTGTCAACTGACAGCGCTGAAAGGCTGACGCTTATTTAAATGAATAAAGCCTGGATTTCACCGGAATTCAAATCTCCACCGGGGAAAAAAGCTCAACATGAAGATTCTTCATGTATACTCTCCTCTCTTCCTCCTCCTTCTCTTCTTACACAAACGCTGAGCCAACAGGCAATTTTTCGGAGGGCCAACTGGCTCTCTTTTCAAACAATGTTTAGGGAGGGCTACCTACAGGCCCTCTCTCCAATCACTTTTTTAGGAGCGTCAACTACAGACACTGAAAAACAATTTTTTAGGAGGGTCAACTACAGACACTCAAAAACAATTTTTTAGGAGTAAAAAAAAGGGGGGGTTTTCAGTCAGCACATCCCAATGCGCAGGTGCACTTTGCTATGGCTGATTGCAATGACAAGGAAAATACATACAATGCAACGGCACACTGCTGACCAGATAAAGCACAAAATGCCATAGAGAAATGAAGTATTCTGGAGCTAATGCTATGCTTGTTTGGTAAATTAGAGATTCTTGGCAAATATATTTTGTACAAAATTATCTGGGCCCGTTCACCAAATCGTCCAGGTGATCTCTGTAGAACGGGAACCTAACACTATTTCCTACCTGTTATGTGCCAACCTTGGCTTCCATATAATCAGGGGGTGTTTAGTTCCACATGCATGCTGGGTCCCTTCTGCCTTTTGCCATTTGTAGTGCTTCAAAGGCCTCCACTAATACGTGCACCTGCGCATTGGGATGTGCTGA